>JBBBDQ010001243.1:3950000-3962500 GCA_037127315.1 Ascarosepion bandense | reverse complement strand
TAAAATTCTGAAGAATGCACTATAATTAACACACACTATCTGGGATGTGCGTTGTGGTGCAGTAGATATCAGCTCGAAAAAAAATTAGAGAGCCGAGTTCGAATTCCAATTAAATTCACTTACGCGCAATTACTCTTGGGAAAGGTATTAATTCGTTGCTTCTTCATCCATAAGTTAAATAGCAAGACAGATTGGGTTCTTTAGCCATGGTTGGCAATCAGTCCACCGCAGAAAGTAATGGCAACCTACTGGGTGAAAATATTCTGCCCAGTCTTTCGAAACATGATCGCCCAAGTGTGTATTGCGTATGGCACTTGATTGACTCTTCTAGTCGTTTGATCTCTGATAAAAGTCAATATTTCATATAATGATTTTCAAGCCAAAGATTTCATTCCCACTTCAAAGATTGGCCCAACACAACGTCGCTAATTTTTTGTTATTTATTTCTGGCTGTATTGAAAATTGAGTATAATTAATATTTAATAATAGTTAACATCTATTTCTTACTCAGACGTCTGCAAAAGACATGAATTCGTTTCACTAATCTTCCACATATAAAAAAACTTGTAATTCAGTTGTCTTCGAGAGGGAACTGTGAGTTCCAACGTGTACATTCACTTAAAAGAAAGTCGTTTGCGTTGACTTTGATACATCGTGTGAATGAATAACGGTCGAAAGCTAGGAACCTCTAGTACGGGGAGTTTATTCAGGAAAGTCCCCTCGAAAGCAACTCCGAACTAGGCTACATAAATGTCTGTTAGAGAAACCTGACGAGCTAGACATCAATTAAGGCTCTCAGTGGGAAGATGTAGCCTTCGAACGATTATCCTGTCGGTTGACAGTGTACAAAACTCTCTTTACATTCAAAGTGACATTTGCCCAACGGTCAGAGGTACAAAAAACAAAGACAGAACTCTCAAAGACTAACAGTTAGAACAGCATAAGAACTTAGTCTGCGTTCATTTCAGCTAGTCGAGCTAAATTCAATGAGCTCTTATTACATTTTATATAACATTATGATGAAAGTAAAATTTATTTAAGAACTCATTTTAAGATACAAATTTGTAACAGAGCTATATGACTTGAATATGGTAACTTAACAGAGCGATATGAATTAAAAATAGTAACTTAACAGAACTATATGACTTTAAAAATAGAAAATTAACAACTTAAAACCATCAGAAATTTTAAAGATTATTCTTAATAGTTTGAGCAGAAATTTTAAACGTGACTTTCAATTCACTTTCAGGAAACGTTGAAGGCTAACTTGTTTATTAGTTGCCCCAGACTGAACTGAATTTGGCTAAGTTAGCCACAATACTTATTAATACATTATTATTCAATGTGTAAAACCACACACATAAATTTTGCAACTTGCTTAATTCTGATTGCTCGAATAATTACTGTTGATTTTCTATAAGACAATTTTAAAATTGCGGTAAAGAAGATTCTGAAACATCTTTCAATCACGGTCCAGTACTTAATAACTGATTCGTTCATTTATTACCAATCACAGATTTTTGTACAAGGTAAGTAAGTTAGAATTTTCCCGCCAAGTCGCCTAACTTCTTCTTCTATGTGCCTTGTCCCTTCAGGACGTAGGCGATGTTGGCCTTCCACGTTTCTCTATCCCTGGTGGCTTTGAGCACGCCTTCTCTTATTACACGATGCGATCCTCGTTCCGTCATCCACCTGATTAGGTCCTTCAAATATGTTATCCGTTGCTTTCCCCTGTCTCTTTTTCCCTCTATCTGGCCTGTTAGTATCAAATTCTCTAAGCCCTCCCTTCTCATTACGTGTCCCAGGAACTTCAGCTGTCTCTTCCTGATGCTCAGTATTAATTTCCTTTTTGTTACATCATTTCCAAGACCTCATCATTGCTCACATGTTCGGTCCATGATATTCGCAGCATCCTTCTGTAGAACCACATTTCAGTTGCTTCAAGTTTTTTCTTCATCTTTGATGGTATTGTCCAGCATTCACTGCCATATTGAAGGACGGACATCACATAGCAATCCAGTACTCTCTTCCTTGTTTCTAACGAAACCACACCGTTCTTGTCCTATCTCTGGCCTGATTCTACTTCTCGCTCTGTTCATCAGGATTCGGACGATCAGTTTTGTTATATGGCTCATTAAACCGATGGTTCTGTGAAGTTCGCACTCGTTTGCTCCTGGCTTCTTAGGTAGCGCTATGAAGATAGGGTTGCTGAGATCATCTGGTATAACCCCACTATTATAAATTTCATTTATTATTTTAGTAAATTTTTCTATACCAAATTCTTCCAGTGCTATCAGCAGCTCTATGACTATGCCGTCTGGTCCCGCTGCTTTGTATCTATTCAGTTTGGCTACTGCAGATTCCACTTCAGACTTTAATATTTCCGGTCCGTCCTCATCTTTGCGTATTATTGGTTGTTCTCTCTTGTCGTGGAAAAAATCTTTTATATATTCTTCCCATCGTTGGAGTATTTCCTCTTTCTCCAAAATTATTGTTCCATCCTTAGATTTTAGACATCCTTTTGAAGAGCAGGTTTTTGTCCTGGCAGTTCTTTTATTTCTTTATGCATGTTTGCTTTATTATTCCTGCTCAATCTCTCTACTTCTGCACGTTTGTCATTGAGCCATTTCTCTTTAGCCTGTCTACATTTTCTTCTTATTTTCTTGTGTAGTCCCCTGCACTCCATTCCATATCTTGATATAATTTTCTGCCTCCTTTGCATCATTTCCAGAATCTCTTCCGTCATCCACTCGTTTTTCTTTCTGCGCCTATTTTCCTTTGGGGCAATGTTGTTTGCTGATGTCAGTATTGCTTCTTTTAGCGAGTCCCATTTTGAGTGTCCTTTCCTAGTTTGTTCTTCGTATTTGGTCTTTACGATGTTAGTGTATTCTTTCTGTAGTTTGAGGTCATTACGAGTGCGTTGTATATCAGTTTTGGTGCTGCATTAGGCTTCTTCAATCTCCGGAGTTTCATTTTTAATTTGCAGATGACTGGGACGTGGTCGCTTCCACAGTCAGCACCTGGATAGGCTTTGCTTTGAACCACTGCATTTCTGAATCTTCTGTTAATGATTATGTAGACTATCTGTTTTTTTTCTGTCACCTCCTGGGCTTCTCCATGTTCACAGACGTCGTGGGTGTTCTTGAAAGTAGGTGTTAGTTATTTGCTGGCCATTTGCTATGCACCATTGCACCCATTTTCTCCTCGTTCGTTGCGGATTCCTAACCCAAAGTTTCTAGTTGTCATACCTTCCCTCTCCTTGCCTACTTTGGCATTCAAATCTCCCATGATGATCCTGATTTCTTGACTTTTACATTGAGCCTTGGCCTTCTCTAGAGTGGAGTAAAAAGATTCTATTTCTTCCTCGGTGCTTTGTGTTGTTGGTGCATATATGACTACAATTGCTATGTTGAACGGTCTTCTTTTCAGTTTGACCAGGAGACCTCTTTCGGAGAACTGGCAATATCCCAAATCACATTTCTTCATTTTCTTGTCCAGTATTAAGCTGACTTCTTTTTGATTCTTTTTGCCTCCAGTGTATATTATCCTGTGGTTGTCGCTGTTGAAGTCGCCATTATTTGGCCATCTGGTTTCGTATATTCCCAGAATATTGATTTTTAGTAGGTATATAAATGACTGGAATTTCCATTCCGGCAGTTGGATTCTAGCGGCCAAACGACTCCACGTCACTGCGTTACTAAATGCTTCTCACATCATGAAACGCAAACACCTACACATACACTGTTTGTTAACTATGCTAAACACTCAGAACTTTACCGAGTTGAATCTTTTTCAACCTTATTTCTTTCTGAACATTAACGACCAACCCAATGAACATTACAATTCATTACTACCATGCAAACAAATTTTATTTTATACAACACAAACTTTCATTCAACAAGTGACATTCTTCTTGAGAAACAATTGACTTCGGTCAATGGGGAGAAACTCCTGTCTTCTTATCAATTGTTGAATATATTGCATGCCTTTTTCAACCAATACTGTATATTGTTAATACATGTTTTAATTGTTGGTTAACTCGTCGTTATTGTTGTCAATTACTATCTCTTGCATTTTAATTATTTGCATGTATTGTCGAATCTCAAATATAAATATTTGTGGTAGATTTCGGAGATATTCTGAAGGCCTAATCTGTCAGAAACTGGTAAATATTGTCCTTGTGTCAGATGCGGTTGTCCAGATACAAAATTTAACACCAGCCTGATTGACAATATCTAAGAAGTCCGCCACAAATATATAATATGTTTATTAAAATATTGTTATGATTATTAACACAATGTTTATCTAAATCAGTATTTAAAGTTATGAATTTGGAACAACGCTCTATGCCTTGAAAGCATAGTGAATTAAATCCACTTTATTAAAATAAACATAAATTATTTATGTTTTAATCTGATATTAAGTCAGTAATATAAACGATTTTATATTTACAAAACACCAATATATTGAATGCCTTATCATAGAACAGATTATATAGTAACTTAAAACCACTTAAATATCAAAGCGAGGGATGTGCGTTGTGGTACAGTGGATATCGGCTCGGAACGAGAAACCGGGGAGCCGAGTTCGAATTCCAGTTGAATCCGTTGTATTCACTTACGCGCAAATACCCTTGGGAAAGGTATTAATCCATCTCTTCCTTCCAGTTATGGGTTAAATAACAGGACAGATTGGGTTCTATAGCCTTGGTCGGCAACCAGTCTACCGCAGAAAGCAATGGCAACCTACTGTGGGATAATATTCTGCCCAGTCAGTCATGTCTCTTTCGAGACATGATCGCCCAAGCGTGTATCACGTATGGCACTTTAACTGACTGATGTTACTGATTTAACATCAGGTTAAGACAAATTATCTATGTTTATGTTTTACATTAACTTCATTGTTAAAAAAATACAGTTACATTTTATTCAATTCTATATTCAGTATAATTTTAAATTATTTCTTTTCACTTATCAAACAGCTCTTGCGGTGCTTTTTCAGTAAAATTCTGCAGGTTTTGATGTGAAAATTTTTACGACAGTACCTTAAAAATTGTTTTCATTAGAGGACATTTTATGATCAGCTGATAGGAAGTCAAATTAATACGGCAGTTGTGATAGGATTAACTATCGTTCAAAAATTTGATCCTGTATGATTCTTTTTGTATGCAAAACTTACATTGTCATGTAGAACAACACTCTTCCTATTGACAAGTGCAAATTTCGAACCTTTATAGACAAGTTACATCTGCTGGGTGTATAAATGTGTATTTAATGTTACATTGTATTTTTAAAATTCTAAATGAATAAAACTTCTGACGATCGCACTACACGAATAACATTTTTTTCCATGGGGTCGGTTGTGGAGATTGATCCTTATCTATCTACTGGCTTTTGTATTGAATATATATATATATATAACCTATTTTTCATCACCGGTTATTTCTCTGTTCATTTCCCTTAGATCGGAAAAAACCAAAACATCCTGCTTTATGACTTTTCTTGGCTTTTCTATTTGGATAACTCTTAAAAAGTATTTGTCTATACTTCTAAGTTACGGAAGTATTTACATTATTTCAATTATTCGGACTGTTGTCCTCATCTTTATTGCCATGTTTTCGAAGTTTCGGCCGTTGTACGCTCTGGCCTTCTTCAGGTACTAAGAATTTCGAACCGAATCCTTTATTTCGATCACTGAGGTATATCATTCTTATTCCATGTGCAATGTCATGTAGTTATCTCTCTTTAACTCAATTCGCTAAGTTAATTTTTCAGCACTGCTGTTGTCAGGTATTGAACTCACAACGCTTTGTTCTAGTCACTAGATCTAACCAACGCTTTTATCCACTGAGTGCGGTTCGAAATTTCGGCACCTGAAGAAGTCCGAAGCGTACAACGGACGAAATATCGTAAGCATGGCGATAATGATGAGGACAACAGTCCAAACAATGTAAATAATGAGTCAAAAATTATTTCCAAATTCGAGAACTAATTGTAATAAAATAGATATAAATATAAAATGTAAAAATAAATTTTATAAACAAAAATGAAAATAATTTATGATTCTACGTTATATTTCGTCGTCCACTATCAGGAATTATTACAATTCTAGAACGAATGAATGAACGTTCAGTTTAGCTGATGAATTGCTTTTTGATTTCGAATAAATTTCAGAGTTGGTAATGCTATCACTGTTAATTATATATAAATTGTTATCAAGAAATATACATATGTATATAAACTCAAGTAGATGCATATATAAAAACTAGCAGTATAGCCCGGTGTTGTTCGGGTGTAATGAAAGCTTTAAAACTAATCCATGGTCCTGGAGCTCAGACTCTTTGGACCTTGGCACGAAAAACTAAAAAGCAATAGTTATTTCCAGTTAAAGCGAAACCGTTGACTGAAAGAAAAATGAACGGATGTTAATCAAATTTTGGTTTCCTGGTATCGATATCAAATTTTCTGCACTATTGTAAGAACTGCAACCTTGAAACTTCTGAATATTGTTTCTTATGTCTATGTCTATGAATGTATCAAGTTTGATTAAAACTGAACTACTCCTTCTATAAACGGATTTTTTCGATTATCGATTTTTGATATTTATCGGGGGTACCTCGACACAAAACATGGCTAAGAACACTCGCAGACGCTTATAGTACAGCTGTGTTAATTTTCAAGAAAATTGGTTCAGCCGTTTCGAAGTCTATAGGTAACGGATACACACACACAGACACACACATACAGACAAAGTTCCATTAATAAATAAGTTTAGATAGATATTTTTCTGGTTTAATAAAACACTGATCAATGTAATATAACAGAGTTACACCTGTGCAAGTCGATATTTATAGCACTACCGAAGAAACCAGGTGCAAAAGAGTGTGAACTACACAGAACTATCAGCTTAATGAGCCACATTACCAAACTGATGGTCAGAATCCTGATGAACAGAGCGAGAAGCAGAATCAGGCCAGAGATAGGGCAGGAACAGTGCGGGTTCGTCAAAGACACTGGAACAAGGAACGCCATATTCATGATTAGGATGCTCTCCGAAAGGGCAATACAAATGAAGAAAGATTTGTACCTATGTTTTATTGACTATGCGAAGGCATTCGACAAGATACGACACAAAAAATTGATAGAGATGCTCGGCAACCTAGATATTTTCGGCAAAAACATAAGAGTGATCAAGAATCTCTACTGGCAGCAAACGGCATGTATACGGACAGGTAAGGATCTCAGTAGATTTACAAACATAGAAAGAGGCATAAGACAAGGTTGTGTCTTTTCACCAGATTTGTTCAACCTGTACAGCGAGAATATCTTGAGGACCCTAGATGACACGCCAGGATTTATTGTTGGCGAATTGGCATGGCAAAAGACGCGTTCCAGAAGCTGAGCAAATTACTAACACACAGAAAAATCTCACTGGAAACAAAGAAAAGAGTGCAGGACTGCTACGTGATGTCAGTTCTTCAATACGGCAGTGAATGCTGGACAATATCATCGAAAATGAGGACAAAACTGGAAGCAGTGGAAATGTGATTCTCCAGAAGGATGCTGCGGATATCGTGGACTGAGCACGCAAGCAACAATGAGGTGTTGGAAAGAATGGCAACAAAAAGGAAATTGATACTGAGCATCAGGAAGAGACAACTGAAGTTCCTGTGACACGCAATGAGGAAGAAGAGCCTGGAGAACATGATACTGACAGGCCAAATAGAAGGAAAGAGAGGCAGGGAAAGGCCACGGATAGCATATCTGCAGGGCCTGATCAAGTGGCTGACGGAACGGGGGTTGACAGGAGTAACGGGAGCAAACATACTAGGAGCCACAAGGGATAGGGAGACGTGGAGATCCATGATCGCCTACGTCCTGAGAGGACAGGGCACATAGAAGAAGAAGAATAATATGACTCAGTTGTTCATGCTCTATGTAATCATCAGGTGCCTACTATATATATTATGAAATCCTACGTAAAGTTACAAAATGGTATTAACCGACATATTCATTTTCTAAATTTATTTGTTTGAACATTATTTTTAATGAATACTCTTATTTGAGTGGACAGTATGTTTTTTTTTGTTTTTGTTTTTTTTCTGTAATTAAACATTACATTTATATATATCCACCGGCCTGAATATTCGAGAAAACTTGTGTGAAAAATATATATCTTCCAGCAGGATTCAAATCTGCGACTACTATATACCGAGGAGAAGTGTGTGTCTGTGTGTGTGTGTCTGTGCGTGCGTGTGCATGTGCGTGTGAGCGTAAATTATTTTCTGCTAGAGTGTATTTGTAAAGAAACAAAATAATTATAAAGACAAAAAGATGAGTTTTGTCCTCTAAGGTACTATATGGGCAAAGATGGTAGTTGAATATGTGTTGAATGACCTTTCAACCACCTGATGAATATTCAACAACGCTCAAGGATTTAATAGTTTTGATAAACAAATGAATGACATCTTTGCTTTTGTATATAAACACGTGCAACAGATTAAATCCTCCTTGAGAAAAGCCCTCGGGGGACAAAACTCTTCGGCTAACAATAGTTTTTCCTCTTGTCTTTTTACTGACACACACACACACACACACACACACACACACACACACACACATATATATATATATATATATATATATATATATATATATGGCCCAGAGGTAGAATCGCCAATTGACGCCACTCCGGTCGGGTTTCAATCCTGGGTTAAAAGCAATCGGAATCTAACCTTACTGATGAGCTGTGATCCAGCGAAACAGATATATATATATATATATATATATATCATGCTCTCGTTCCGATTGAGTTCTCTAGAGAAGAAAAAAAATTTAAAACAGTTTCCACTTAAGCGATATATGCGTGACTCTCCAGAAATGAATTGAGTTCTTTCGGTGACTGGCGTGTGTATCACTCAGTTGAATGCCATAAGTGATACACGCTTTGGGCGATCATGTCACTTTCGAGACAAGATCGCCCAAAGCGAGTATCACGCAGAAGATTATCCCGCAGTAGGTTGCCATTGCTTTCTGCGGTAGACTGGTTGCTGACCAAGGCTATAGAACCCAATCTGTCTTATTATTTGACCCATAACTGGAGGGAAGAGTCGGATTAATACCTTTCCCAAGGGTATTTGTGCGTAAGTGAATGCAAGGAAACTAACTGGAATTCGAACTCGGTTCCCCCGATTTGTCGTTCCAAGTCGATATCCATTGCACCACAACGCACATCCGCTTAATTACAACACGTTAAAATGTCCCTATATATATATATATATATATATATATATATATATATATATATATATATATATATATATATATATATATATATATATATATTAGTCATCCACATACAAGCCTGTTTCGCTGTATCACAACTCATCAGTGTGGCTACGTATGACACTCAATTCACTGATATATATATATATATATATATATATATATATATATATATATATATATATCAGTGAATTCAGTGTCATAAGTGATACACGCTTAGGTGATCATGTTTCAAAAGAAACATGACTGACTGAGCAGAAGATTTTTATTTTAATAGGCTGCCATTACTTTCTTCAGTAAACTTATTCCCAACCATAGCTACAGAACCCAATCTGTCCGGCTATTTAATTTATATATGAAGGGAGAAAAGATGGAATAATACTTTTCCCAATTGTATTTGTTCGTCAGTGAATGTATGCAATTCAACTGTAATTTGAACTCGGCTCTGCGATTTCTCGTTCCGAGCCGATATCCACTGCAATATATACTGGTTTTATTCTTCCTTAACAGTCTACCTAAAATACTCACTGATAAAATGACGATATATCCTTAACTTCAGTTCTTCAAATAATGTTTGCGATCTTCGTGCAAGATACAACCAGATTTGCATTCACAGAAATATCTCATTTTTCATATTAATAACTGCGGCAAACAGCAACTCATATTCATAATTTAATGAAATACATTGGATTTCATAAACATGCTTCTTGTTCGTTGTCGAGCGTATATAATCATTTACGTTCGTTTTCTCGTCGACATAGTCACAGAAAATTTTGCAGCGACGCGTAAGAACAAAACATTTCAATGCGCACAAAAACAGTATGAAAATGTAAAGAAATATTTTGACATTTGATTTCGCAAAAAGAAAAAAAAATATGAAAGTTTGTAGAAGGATTGCAAAAACAAACTCGGCAGAATTAAATCTCAAAACTTTGCGCATGATCAAACTGCTTCCGACTCGCAGTTAATAAAACGGCTTCATTTAGGATATTTTTCTGCGTCCCTTGACATTATATCAAGGCATAAAACCCGAACGCAGTTCGCTAGGCTTGCAGTTGAGATTCGAGGTCAGGACATTGATGAATGATTAATGCTACCGAGTGATAATCAGATATTTCTATCGTTGGTTGATGTATACAAATGATTTTCTGTTACTGACTAGAATTTCTGTCTGAATTTCTGGTATGAGGATTTATTATTTACATTCGAACTATTGTCTTCATATTTGCTGAATTCGTCCCACTGTCCATACCTAGCGATATCATTTCCCGTTCTTATTTTTGTACAGTTCAGTTATTGCCTGCTCTTTTTCCGCTGCATCAAGGTACACACTGCCCGGCCCAGAGACTGAAATCACGATTTTTATGTCATCAAATTCACGAAGCACGCTTTACTCTACTAGGCCATTGTCCCTGTAAATTCAGTCAGTTAAATGCCATGTGTGATACACGCTTGAGCGATCAAGACTAACTGGGCAAAAGAAACGGGTTGGTATATTTGATATGTGATTAAATTTTCAATTATTTAATGAAGAAAGCTAAAATTGGCTAAGGTCATCTTCATTAAAGACACAAGAGTGGATACTGAAGAAAACTTGCCACTCGTATGACAACCGCTTTCAACAAAATTATTCTCTTTAAAAGTTCTACTGACTATCGGTCAACATGTCTTTTTTACAATAAAAAAACTGCTCTCTGGGTATTTATCGATGTCCCCTACTCACTGAGGCGTGATGCGACACAAAGTCATTTAAGATGGGGATCCGACCGCAAGGGACATAAATGTGTTCAGTCCCCGCAACCGTTTGTTGTGCTGGTCTCGAGTGCAATGTGGGTGGTGCAGCCTCAGGCATCTATTACCCTGAACCGGGTATCTGTAAGTATTTTATTCTTCTCGTCTGCCCATCTGTCCTCAGACAGAAACACAACCGACCCGCAATCTGCCCGAAGACACAGACGAAATTGAGTGATAATGATCCCTACCCGACAGGTGTCAAAAATCTGCTCAATGACTAGGCATTCAATATATCGGTATTTATTTGTTTTTGTTTTTTTTTTGTTTTTGTTTGTTGTTGTTGTTTTTAGTTTCGTTTTAATATCAAAACGTTTACGTTATTCGATATAGTATTATGTTCAATAGTTCTTGAATATTAACCCATTAATGACCACCATCCCAATTTTCGTAGCACATTATTAATACTGGCTATTAATAGGTTATTAATACAGATCTACGGATTTTATTTTTATTTTTATAATTGATACCTAATTTTATTGCAGACATTAAAAGTTAAAGCTAAAATTAAAGATGAGAAGTGATTCTGTCTTGTTCTCTTCCATATTGATTAATTTCTTTTTTACGACTTAACGTCTCTTTCTATGTTATTTAAAGCCAGAAAATAAGAATTTTTGAGGTAATAATGAGGTAATGATACCTTTTACTAACTAACCTGTAGTTGGAGGGAGAAGTGGATTCATACCTTCTCAAATGTATTCACGCGTAAATAAATATAAAGTAACTCAACTGAAATTAAAACTCGGCTGTCCGATCAACAATTTAAACTCATTGCCCATTACCCATTACCCCACTGTACTTAGGATTCGCAAATAGTCACCCTTCTATGAACTGATGTTCGTTAATTTTGCTGCTTGTACGGGGAAGGTGTTTCAATGGGATTTGACGTAAGAAATTATAATACTTCTCTGTATTTATCATCAAAATTGGAGAAAACTATAATTCTACTTCCTGTAATATTAGTTCAAAATATTACATCCCTTTCATCAATCCAGTTTTTCTCTAAATTACATTAGTTAATTATTTCCATAAAAGACACAAATTCATTCTATCTGGTTAATTCAATTGAGTTTTGTATTCATTACTAAAAATATTAACAAATCAGTTTCATCTACATTCCCGCCTAACTCACTTATTTCCTTTCGTGGCTTATGAATCTTCGAAGTTTCGTGAAGGCATTATTGTGATATCTTCACTCTTCAGGGTTTCCATTTTCTGCTCTATGACTATCTTGATATCAAGCACTTTATGACAAATAGCCTGCTTGCATAAAAAATACATTTCTACTAGTAAACTACTGTAAAAACAGCAATTTTGGCACTAAGCATCATTACAATTTCCAACTATATATATATATATATATATATATATATATATATATATATATATATATTGTTAAGCTGCGATGACGCTTAACGCAAAGAT
>JBBBDQ010001243.1:3920000-3947500 GCA_037127315.1 Ascarosepion bandense | reverse complement strand
CTCTATCGGATTGCACGATGCCAACACCCCTGTGTTTTTTACTACCTTACACTCGCCTGGGTTATAAATGTTCCTGAGTTATTTAACCTGTTAGCCTGCTATTCTAAACTCGAGTCACGGCCGGTTTTAGGTTTCGGCAACGACCAAAATGTTTTATATATATATATATATATATATATATATATATATATATATATATATATATATAATAATAATTCAGATACTTTAATCCAAGCGAAAAAAGCAGGAAGGTAAATTCCAAAAACCCGATCCTAATTAATATTAAAAATTTTATTTTAATATTAAAAAATGATACAGGAAGAGAGCTCCATGTAATAAAATATTACAGAGCAAATATAAATTAAAAAAGGATTAATTCAATGACGTTGGATGATCATTTCAACATGAGACTTTGCTAGAGGTTACGTTTATATTTCGGATAGTGACTATAGGATTATACTGGGAGCTAGAAAATCCATTCTCACCTTTGATAATTCTACTTGGACAAAAGGGCCTGAAGATAGTTTTGATGTCCCTATGGGAGCCTATGATTCTGCCCAGGTAGCAGATCTATTAGGTATTTATATTTTAGATATTTTAAGTAGATTTTTAGACCCTAAACTAATAGGCCAATATCGGGATGATGGACTGATATGTATTCCCAATTCTAATGGGCCTTACATTAATAGAATACATAAGAAAATTATCAGAGCCCTAAATTTTCTAGGTTTTAAGGTTGAGGTTACTTCCAATCTCAAAATTGTAAACTATCTAGATATCACCCTTAACTTAAATGATGGTTCCTACCAACCCTTTCTCAAAGAAAATAGTTCTCCCACCTATATAAATAGTTTATCCAACCACCCCAAGAATATTATAAGACAAATACCCAAGATAGTAAATAATAGGGTTAACCAATTATCATCCAATATAAAAATTTTCAACGCAAGTAAAGAAATTTGCGATAAGGCCCTTCAGAAAAGCGGTTTTATTAACAAGTTAACGTATGATAAGCCCAGAATCATCAAAAACTAAAAACACCCGAAAATGTAGAAAAAGGAAGATAATTTGGTTTAACCCTCCTTATTGTAAGCTAACTGATATAAATATTGGTAAGTATTTTCTCAGATTAATCGATAAACATTTTAATAATAATAAAAAATTTTTTAATAAATTCACCCTAAAAATCAGTTATTCTTGCACCTCAAATATAGATGATATAATTAATTCCCATAATAGGCATATTTTAATGAACCTAAATAATACCGACGTTAACAATGGAATTGTGAATAAATGTAATTGTAATTCTGTGGATACCTGCCCGGTGCAGAGCAAATGTAAATCCACCCAAGTAATTTATGAAGCCCGTATTTCTCCATCTAACAACAAAGACAATTACCGGACTTATATTGGCATGCCCGCGGGCCCTTTCAGACAGAGACTTTACAACCACAAGTAATCGTTTTCGAACCCTAACCAAAGATTCCAGACGGTACTATCACGCAGATTCTGGAAAATGAAGGAGGAAGGGCAGGACCCTATAATCAGCTGGAAATTAATAGGCTCAGCTTGTACCCCTAAAAATTTTCGTGATAGGTGCCGTCTATGTTTATTGGAGAAGATTCTGATTTTGAAGTATCCTCATCAGGACTTACTTTTGGATCTTAGGAAGGAATTCATTAATAAATGCCGTCATAGAGCGGATTTTAAAATTTAATTTTAAATTTTAATTTTTAAATTTTAAGTTTTTTAATTTTTTAATTTTTAATTTTTAATTTTTCTTTTTATAATTTTTATGTATATGTGTATGTTTGTGTGTGTATGTGCATATTTCTATATATGTGTATATATATGTATATATTTATGTGTGTATATATGTATTCATGTGTAAAAAAAATTTTTTAGCTATTTAAATGCTCTTTTTTATAATATTCATTAATTTTTTATATTTTTTATATGTATGTGTGTGTGCATATGTATAATGTATATATATATGTGTGTGTGTATGTATATGTGTGCATGTGTGTGTGCACACATATATATATTGTGTGTGTGAATTTTTGTATATGTGTGTACACATATATATGTGTGTATGCGCATGTATGTGTATATACGTATATAAGTGTGTATGGAATTGAATGTATGTGTGTGTGTATGTGTATGTATGTATATATGTATTCATAATCGAAGAATTGTGTGTGTATGTGTATGTACGTATGTGTGTACTTCTATATGTATGTATAATTGTAAATGAAATGTTTGTTTACCTAGCGATGTCTTTATTTAGTTTAAATCAAATGATCTAATTTTTTTTTTAATTTTATTTTAAATCCTATATCTTTTATTCCCTTTAAAAATAATTATGCCTTTTTAAGTAAAGGCCTTTTTCTAATACGTCAACGTTTTTGGGAAGTTAGGTTTTTTAATATGTCTAGCCTCTGTAATATATATTTTTTTTTCTTTCTTTTCTTTTCTTTTTCCCCCCCTTCCTTCCTTTATCTCTCTTATCTCCCACCTTTTTTCCGTGTTGCTTAACCTTACATCAATTCAACACGGCCGTCTGTTAATTTTTAAGTTACAATTCTCTTTTTTTTTTTTTGCGAACCCAGACGATGTCAATTGTTTCTTTTCTTGTTTATTTTATTTTATTTTGTTTTATCTTTTTCTTTTTCTTTTTTCTTTTTCTTTTTTAATTTTCTTTTTTAATTTCTTTGCAAATTTTTAAAAAGGAAAATTAGACTGATTTTTCTCCAGTTTCTGAAAGGATTTTTCTGTTGCTGAGGTGATGTGTTATCCCCCGTGGGGATTTTCATGTCGAAATGATCATCCAACATCAGTGATTTAATCTTTTTTTTTAATTTATATATATATATATATATATATATATATATATATATATATATATGTATGAGTGTGTATGTGTGCATGTGATAGAATAACTAAAGAACAAAGTAGTAAAAGTACCTTGATATAATATATTTCACATTATTAAGCTTCTTCAGAGATCTGTTTACAAGGCACGAACTCAATTAAAAAAACAAAGGGACAATACTAGAATGAGGCTTTATTTCATTGCTCAGATACGTATCACGTGTAATAAAGCAATAGATGTTCATTTTAAATGTAAGTCTATGTATGTATAGGAACATTCGTCACTTTGTATGTATGTGTGCGTAATAATATACGTGTCAAGTGTATTAAACGATGGAAGATTTTTAAATATCTGTATGAGAAAATCATGGGTGGTTAAATGTATGAATATATGTTTATAAAGCCGTAAAGTTAGGGTGTGTATGAATGATAAAACGAAATATATTTCCGTTTAAATTTGTAGCGAAATAATGATTACTGGTATCCAGTAAACATTTTTAGAAATAATTTTTTGAATGTAATGAGTTATTTGCGATTGGAATCTTTCATTGAATATTAAACTACTATTATATTAAACTACTAATATTTGCGTATTATTAACAATATTGCAATATTTTAATTAAGTATTATAAATAATAATATTTATTGTATTTAAGTATTGAGTGTGATAGATTTTAGCGGTTGGACACTTTTATTGTAATTTATATGTAAGTATTATTATTAATAATTTTTAAAACAATATGTAAAGTATAAAATAATAGGTATATGGAGAAAATGCTGAAATATTTAGAATAATATTCAGAAATATTAAAAATATATGCATATACATACATATAAGACATATACACATATATATGTACATATATATACATACATATACATGCATACAAATATTTATGGTTGGAATCAACATTGAATTTGCTAATTTATATGTATTATCTAGAACACTATTATATATTAATATATATTCTTAAAGAAATAACAGAAAAAACATTATTATAATACAGACTCTTATGAATTAAAATATATGATTATAATATGTAACATAGAATATAATGCCTATGGAGCACATTATTATATATGTGAGTGTGTGTGTGTTTTTGTTTGTTTGTGTGTGTCTGTGCGTATACGTGTTATATAAACATTGTAGATATGTGAATTACTAAGTATAGGTTAACAAACCACATAACAAGTGTGCAATATCGATTAAAAATCAATCTCACTGTAAGGGCAACTATCTGCTTGACTGTCATTCTAGTGGTTACTCACTGCTGAGGCGCCCAAGTCTCTATTAGTCATATAAATAAGCATTCTTTCGAAACAGAAATTATATTTTAAAAAAGCACATGTGAGAACTCGTGTTTTGAGATTTCAATTAACCACAATTTGTTATGCATTTGTAGGCAGGGTTAAAAATTCAGGAATGCTGTGTAGGTTGCTGAGAAAAAAAGAATCACTTGAAAATCGGGAATCATAAAAATAAGTTTGTCTTATATGATATAAATCAGGTTAATATATTTTTTAGAAGAATGTCTCTGAATTAAATTTGAAAAAACATCGTCTATTTAAACTAGAAGTGCTCTGTTCCTCATTCAGGCATCAATTTAGTTGGATAGACACTCCGTTATATATTACTCACGTAAATAAAACATACATACATACATACATACATACTCTCTCTCTCTCTCTCTCTCTCTCTCTCTCTCTCTATGCCAAATCCTCGTTTTCATTGACTGCTCTGCGTAACTGTGACTTTCAATTTGTTGATCACCTCCTTATTTTTTTGATTTTGTCTCATCTCACAATTATTTGTTCCCAAACATGAAAAAACACTTGGCTGTGAACCAGTATTCCAGATATGAAAACGCCATATATTCTTCTGACGTTTTTGATCAACAGGATGAAAGTTTCTTTACCAACGAGGGATATGCACAGCAACACCGAGGAAAGTAGTGTGTTGACCGCAAAAAGAAACTGTTGAAAGATAAACCTCATTTGATCACATTTCAAGAGAGTATCTTGACCAGCTTCTAAACTTTTCGTCTAACCCTCGTGTACAACTGAAATGAGAGTATCACAAAACAGCAAATATCACTCAGTGAGGACTGAATTCACTAATGCAATAGTTATATCTGCGTAAGTCGTAAACTAACACATGCACCAGATTGATGTGTTTGGTATAAACTGGCAGGGCCAAAATGGTTCTTCATCTCAGGAGGAACGAAAGAGGCTCTACAATGTAATCGAATCAGATTTAGCAGCTCGACTTCAGTTACTTTCTCACCGTCGAGTTATGGCTTCCCTCTGTCTTTTCTACAAATGTTTTTACGGCCTCTGCTCTGACAAGCTTCTTCTCCTGATGCTTGGACCACAAGAATTTACTCGATTAGCTTCTAGATCCTACCATTCTACGGTCAAAAAAGTCAAATATAACCGCCACTTCTACACCCACAGATTCTATTCTCGCACTTCCTTCCTGTAGAACCCCCTTCCATTTACTTGCTTTTCTGATAGCTACAATCTCCAAAAGTTGTGATCTTCTATTCTTCTTCTTCTTCTATGTGCCCTGTCCCTTCAGGACGTAGGCGATCATGGATCTCCACGTCTCCCTATCCCTTGTGGCTCTTAGTATGTTTGCTCCTGTTGCTTCTGGCAACCCCCGTTCCGTCATCCACCTGATCAGACCCTGCAAATATGTTATCCGCTGCCTTCCTCTGTCTCTCCTTCCTTCTATCTGTCCAGTCAGTATCAGGTTCTCCAGGCTCTTCTTCTTCATTGCATGTCCCAGGAACTTCAGTTGTCTCTTCCTGATGCTCAGCATCAATTTCCTTTTTCACTGTTCCTTATTTTTGTCTTTTTTTTTTCTTTTCTTTTTTCTCGCTCTATCTCCCTGCGCACTAGTGGCAATTCCGCTATGCTTTGGGTGAAAAGGTTATTAAAAATAAAAGAGCAGGATACGCGCTTACTATCTATTCCGTAATATTAGGCATCCAACACACACCACACACACACACACACACACACACACACACACACACATACATAAACAGGCAAATAACCCTCTGACCGTAATTTTCTTTTACTAAAAGCTTTCAAAGTTCAAGAATAAACCCTTTTCTTGTCTCGCTTTTGAACATTAACTGACAGACTAAATGGTAGAGAACAAGCATGGAAAACACAAATATCAAAGCCGATCCAAATAAGAACATTAAAAAATACACGCTCAAATATCTTTCATCTTCTTCCAATGCGCATTTAATGTCTACATCTACGCCAAGTTGGCATTAACTTTGGAAGAATCAGCATTTGTTTTCCGACATTCTAAAGTCGTTCCATCGAAAAGTGGCTGGAAAGCAAAGATGAGAGTTGCAGTTCAGTAAAAGAAGCGCAGTCAGACGAATACAAAACACGGAATAAGAAAAGAAATTGACATTGAATGACGCGTCGAAAGTTGCAGTGGGAATTGGGATTACTTAGACTGACTCTTATTTAGAAAGATTAATGAAAAGGTTAGAATATCATTGTGTCACTAGAAAGAAAAGGCTCACTACAGAGTTTTTACTTCTTATCAAAACAGATTAAAAGAAACGAATACATAAACCTGAACAGGAACATTAGATAGATAGATAGATAGATAGATAGATAGATAGATAGATAGATGACAAGAGGAACGAAGATAGATAGATAGATAGATAGATAGATAGATAGATAGATAGATAGATAGATAGATAGATATGGACACAGAGAAAGAGTGATAAGAATAAATAAATAAATAAATAGGCAAAACGACTGAGATAAATGTCGGAATGAACAATAAATGTTTGGCAATTTAATAGAATATAATGTCGTATTAAATCTTTTAACTTTTTGTCTACATTGAAGAACAGATTTCGATATCCTTGCTTTTTATCGGGTTCATTATTTACCGGAGACAAACTCGTTAAAGTATCAGCCGCTCTTGTCTTCTTAAATAGCATCATTGATTCTTAAATGAAAAACTGTTCAAGGTTGTTCAGAAATCGTTTGTCTTTGCTTTTTGTGTGTTTTGTCCTATTTTTTCTCTGCCTAACAGCACATTTACAAAGCGCTCATTTTTAATAGAATTTTGAATTTTTTGAAGAAAATGAATAAAGTACGCACATTGTCGCTTGAGCAAAAAAGAAATTACATGTGTGGGCTGAAAAGTTCATAGGCTAACTAGGTAGGAAAAATACTAGACCTGTGAAATCATGCATGCTTTCATTTTCAACACTTCTCACTGATAACACCATTTTTAAAAATAAACTAACATCAGTCTGTTCAATGAAGATTCAAATATAACTGGGCAACCAAACTTCAAAATGACGCACGTTCTGAGCGTTCTGCAACTGCTACCACCGAATAAAAAACATTGATCGTGTTCGCCACATGGTGATGGATGAAAGGCGGTTGACTATAAATCAAATAGTCAATGCGATTGGCATATTCCGTGAGAGAGTTTAGAATATTCTGCATAATGAACGCGGGATGATGAAGGCTTCTTCTCGCTGGTAGACACGTCTTCTGGCACTTGATCAGAAGCGCACCAAGCTGATCACATTAAGGGCTAAGTTGACATTGTTTGAGCCAGATCTAACTGGTTTCCTTGAACGTTTCCTAACCCAAGATCAGTGTTGGTTTCATCACTTTGAGCCAGAGGTAAATCGAAAGTACATGTAGTGGAATCATTCTTGCTCACCTAGTCCAAAGAAGAACAAGGTCCTTTTATTTGCAGGAAAGTTGGTAGTCTCGGGTTTATGGGATGAAGAAAGGGACGTACGGTGGCAAGTTGCTAAGTAGGTTTCGAAAGACTATCAAGTCCAAAGGCTCCGGAAAAACGAGAAAAGAGCTTTTGTTTTGTTAGGTCCACTCTCCATCCTCTATCTCATAACTTTTGTGTTCAATGGCTGCTGTGAATAAATGTGGCTTTGAACAGCGAGATTACTCTCCCTATCTCTAGATTTGACTATCAACTCTTTCCGAACTAGAAAAACACTGGTAACCACTATTACATTAATGATGACGTTATCAGCTGTTGATGGCCTCTTTGGCCAACAGGATGTATAGTCTTCTTTGAAGAGTTAGATGTCAATTTAGCAGGAAATAAACAATGCAATAAGAATAGCTGAAATGAATGCTTCCAAGATTTCACCGTTCTAACATCAGTCAGTTAAGTGCCATACGTGATACCCGCTTTGGGCGATCGTGTCTCGAAAGAGACATGACTGACTGGGCAGAAGATTATCCCGCAGTAGATTGCCATTATTTTCTGCGGTAAGCTGGTTGCCAGCCAAGGCTATAGAACCCAATCTGTTTTATTATTTAACCCATAACTGAAGGGAAAAGGCGAATTAATACTTTTCTCAAGGATATTTCTGCGTAAGTGAATGCAGAAAATTTAACTGAAGTTCGAACTCGGCTACCCGCACCTCTTTATAATTGGCAAATGCACATTTCAATTCATCTTCGTAACTTTAAAGATTTAATGTAAAAACCGATCAAAACTTCTTGTTTTTTTTTCTTTTCACGCTGTGCAAAATTATCTCAAACTAATCCTTCTATATGTCTTTATTTCTGAGATTATATAGTTTAACTATTTACATTGTTTAGACTGTTGTTCTCATCTTTATTGTCAAATTCACCATGTTTCGGCCGTTGTACACTCCAACATTTTTCAGGTAATATTCGCTAGAATTTCGAACCGAGTGTTATTTTTCGTCAAATTCCACGAAATAAAATAAAATTTTAAGTGAGGTCATTTATATTTACTTTGCGCTAATAAACTTAGAAAAGTCATGAATTCGCACTGCTGCTTGCTCTCCATGGGCTTCTTGACAAAATACAAAGAAGGATCTGTAACGTGGTTGATACTGACTTGGCAGACCGGCTGCAGCCGCTCTCACACCGGCGTGATGTGGCTTCCCTGTGCCTCTTCTACAAGTACTTTCATGGCTTCTGCTCCGATGAGCTTAGATCACTGGTGCCGCCTAAGCACGAATTTACACGAGATACTAGATTAGCAACTAGGTCCCATCCTTTTACAGTTAAACAAATAAGATGTAACCGTAAATTCTACTCCAACAGCTTCTTTTCTCGCGCTTCCCGCCTGTGGAACTCCCTTCCACAAGTCTGCTTTCCCGACAGTTACAATCTCCAGGTGTTTAAATGTAGGGTCAATAGACACCTCCTATCACACTAACTCCCAACTATTCTCACAACACTCTCACCTACCCAACCCTCATTCTCGGTATCCTTACCCGCCTATCACCCACCCTCTGTCATTTCCTATATTTAATCATCCTTTCTCCACTCTACGTAGCCCCCTGAACAGTAGTGGCAGTGATATGCCTTGCTCGGGGTGAAACGCTTATAAAAAAAAAAAAAAAAAAAAAGCTCTGTCTCATAATCAGATTTCTTGACAAACTGTCTACAGTTGAATGATATGATGGCGGAGCATTAAAAAATTAATCAAAAAATTAGAAAATAAAACCTTGATAGGGCTCTTAAGTATAAAAACCGTAAATGGATAAATATTAAAAAAAAAAGAGAGAGAGAGTAACTTTTACCCTCTGGTTTCTTCAAAGTAAAAAGCAACTTGCCGAGCAGGAAGTCTGGAAATATCACCAATAGAAACTTACCTGAAATAAGAAAAAAAAAAGTTATTACTACATTAAAATTAATTACAGTTGAAATATTTTAAGAATAGTTTGGTAGAAGTTAACAAGTAAGAAGCGTCAAATGAAAATGGAACAATACAGATGGTTAACCAGATTACCCTGAAATTAATTATGGTTGTTTCATTTATATAATAAACTTCAGCCAACACAAGGCCTAGGAGACTTTCAATGTAGTTGTTAGTAAATGAAATGCATTATATTACATTGAATGAACACCACTGTTTTTGTAGCTTCTGAAAGAAATATTAGGGTTTTTATATGAAGCATTAATAAATATTTGGCAGTCTTATTAAAAGCAGAAAATAGTAAGAATATATTTGCGACTTTACTACAACTGCCTGTCATTATTTTACTCTCTGTTTGTTCAGACTCAAAACTGAGAGATTTCCTTTTATGTTTTTTCTTAAGAATAAGAGTGTCATGGCTCTCTACAAATTCCTCTGCTTTGTTTCTTGGTAACTTTTGACCCTATACCACCATTATTTTTCTTTTTTTTGCCATCCATTTACCCAAGTTTATGTTGTTTTTCTTAATTTTCTTACTTTAATAATTCCTGCAAGAATTGAATTCTTCAACCCCTTTTTCTTCATTGTTTTTAAAAATATATCAGATATTTCTTTCTGTTTTAAATATAAATTACCTTGTAATTCTTATTTTCCTTAAAACTTTTTTTTCCATTCGACCATATTTTGGTCGCTTCAAATCTTTTCTTCATCGTGACTAGAGCCAATCGCAGTCAGAATCATAGTCTTGTGAACTCCATGATCCTTTCGTTAGCTGCTATGCTTTACCAAACTTTCATACGGTTCTAAATTCTGTCCTTCTTCTAGATTGGTTGTCAATCAATGCTAAAAAGAACGCTCTGCAATATTATTTAATATATCTAGGAGGAAATATTGCTTCATACTTTTCGCAAAGGTATTTTTGCATTTTTCGATTAGAATTTGAACTAGGCTCTCCTATTTCGAGCTTCTATCCATTACACCACATATACATTCAACTGTGAGTTGATCGTCTAGTACCCACTACCCTCTATAAGACATTACTACATAAAAATTGATAAATTCCATATATAAGAATGTCCTTTTATTCAACTTATTATTCGAACAACTAATAATCCTCACTGTTTTGTTCACCAAAAATTTTACTGCCGAGATCTTCACAAATATCACGTGTTGCGACCGCAAATTGTCAAGAAAGGATAAACAAAACCCTTTATTTCAATCACATTTTCGTGTTTTTTTTGTTTTTGTTTTTGTCTTTCTTTTTGCTAACGTTTCACAATTTCATTAAAGAGTGTCTATGAATCCGATTATTATCAGTAGATGCAACAAGTGAACTTCCTAGTATGTGCGATAAAAAAAAAGATTTTGACTATATCAACACGTATGCTCCGTGTGTCCACGCAGGAGAGTATCGGTTGAAACAAGAATATATATTTATTAAAGATAGTCTGACACAAGGTAAAAATAATGAGACTGACTATGGCTAGCAAGACAAGCTTGCTGATCATCAGTCATGGGCAAGTGTACTTGATTGCGATTTAAAGACATATTACGTATTATAGCCTTCGTAAGTTTAAACAAAAGCCAACAACATTTTCAAGTCGCAAAACAATTTTCTCGTATATGTCACGGAAATCTGCTTTGATATGATTGATATAAAAATAACGTCTGAGCTGTTTATAAGAAAAGATCAAAGTAGTTAATCCGTCTTCTATTCAAACTATCCAACTATAGAGCATAAATATCACTAATGTGCCGAGCTGTCCTATTTACATCATTTTTCATCTTTTATATGCAGAGTCCTTACAGGGCGTTAATGATCACGGCTCTCTACGACTTCCGATCATTTTTAGTTGTTTGCGATTTTTTTTATTTTTACTAACCTTTCCAGTCCTTGTTCTACTATGAATTTACATAAGCTGGTTAGGTATGTTCCCTTCTGCCTTCTTTTTAATCAAATTCGCTACACCTACTACGTACATTATGTGTCCTAGGGTATGACCACTGAAACGCTGATATCAACAAAGATAAGCGTATTAGTCCAGACGTAAATAATGTAAATACCAAGAAATCACCATACGGTCACGTACAATATAATCTAGATTGCAATGTAAATACTGATAAAGATGCCTTTTAAGTTACAATAAAGTTCATACAATATCCCCAAGATTGTAACGTAAATACCGAGAAATACAACGTTCTAAGTGACAATATAGTCACATACATTCTCCTCCAGATTGTAATGTAGGTACCGAAAAATATGCTTTTTAAGTGACAATACAGCCACATAATAGTTCCTTCAGATTGTAATGTAAATACCAAGAAATACGACTTTTTAAGTAACAATACGATCATATACAATATCATCTAGATTGTAATTTAAATACAGAGAAATATACCTTTCAATTTAAAATACAGTCTATATAGATGCTGAGAAATATGCCTTTTTATGTCACAACACGGCCACATAAAACTACTTCCAGACTGTAATATAAATACCAAGAAATAAGCATATTTAAGTCACAACACAGCCACATAAAATCACCTTCAGATTGCAATATAAATAAAAAGAAATAAGCGTTTTTAAGTCACAACACGGCCACATAAAACCACCTCCTGGTTGTAATGTAAATACCGAAAAGTATGCCTTTTTAAGTCACAACACAGCCACATAAAACCACTTTCAGACTGTAATGTAAATGACAAGAAATAAGCATTTTTAAGTCAAAACACCGCCACATAAAACTACCTCTTGATTGTAATGTAAATACCGAGAAGTATGCCTTTTTAAGTTATAACACAGTCACATAAAACTACTTTCAGACTATAATGTAAATACTGAGAAATATGCCTTTTTAAGTCACAATCCCGGCACACACTATCTTCTCTAGATTGCAATGTAATTACCGAGAAATATGCCGTTTTAAGTTACAATATAGCCACATACAATCTTCTCCAGATTATAATGTAAATACCAAGAAATGTGCCTTTTTGACTCACAATACCTTCATATACACTATCATCTACATTTTAGTGTAAATCGTAAAAAAATGTCTTTTTAAGTTACAATACAGTCCATACAATATCCCCTAGATTGAAAATACCGATAAATATGCCGTTTTAAGTCACAGTACAGCCGCCTTCAAACTCCTCCAAATTTTAATGTAAATACTGAAAAAATACCTTTTAAGTCAAAAAACGGCCACATACAAAATGCTCCAGATTGTAATGTAATATAACTGCGCCGTAGAAAGTCAAAACACGTTCTCATTACTTGGATACTATCTCACTGGTTAAACGCAACTAAGTAACCTGATCAGCTTTATTTGTAACACAACTTATGCATCTTATAATCATCTGTTTGTTTCCCATATATACTGGTTAAGTCAATCGTTGGCGCTAACGCAAGCTCTCTCGCCCTTTATTTCAGGCTATCAGTTTTATCAACGCCATTATATTTTGAGTCATACAGACGCCTCCACTTTTGGCAGCAGCTTTAAATTGACTATTGGCAGAAAATTCACTTGCAAAACATTCCCAGTTTTTAATTCCCCGGGTCGAGAAGTTTATGGTGAAAAGGGCTTTATGGACGCCTGCCGAAAAGGTTTAAAGGTGGATAGAAATCAGCAGGTAGTTTTTTTTGTTTTTTTTTTTGTTGTTGTTTTTTGCCACAAAGCAAGATAGGTGATGATTATAATTTGGAGCAATCTTTTTTATTTCCATCTCGCTAGCGAATAGAGTTTCATTGACATTTTTTCTGTGTTCTTTTGCGATTTTATTATTCAGGGCAGCTGATTAAATTTTAAAATGGCCTGTTCCAATTCAATTCACAAACCGTTTCATTAATATGCATTGAAATCCTTAAAGGAAATATTGGTACCTCAGTTTGGCGTAATGGTTAGAAAGCTGGGCTTAAGTATCATTACTTCTGAGTAATGTGTTCAATAATCATCTGGTGAAGCATACTCATGGCTTTGTACTAAAAAAATAAATAATGGAAATGAGTACGGAAACGTCTATTCTTTCTTTAAAATATATTCATACTTTTCTTTCTTTATTTCCCCCCTTCTCTCTCTCTCTCTCTCTCTCTCTCTCTCTCTCTAATTTTCTTCTTCTTTTCATTTTCCTTTCTGTCCTTCTCCATTTCCTTCCGTTTGCATTTCTTCTTTCCTTTTCTTATTTATTGCTTATTCTTAATTGGAGTAAACCTATCAAGGGAAATGGGTTAGTAACTTTTGTAATGGAACGCAGTGCGGAACATGTTCAAGATTGCATGAAATCGCTGAAAATTTTTAAGTTAAATTATCAACTTGTTTGAATGTTCTATTTGAAGAGAGAAGTTGTTTGTTTCTAGGCAAAAAATAGACTAGTGATCCTACTGTACAACAATTCCAGTCATCGTATTACGAATGCAAAAAACAACGACAAAAACATAGAACTAGGACAGCCACTTCTTCTACGTTCGGTTAATTTTTCAGACCTAGCGCGTTCAAATAATTTATGCAATACTCTTGATCTGACCAACAGTCCTTACACGTTTAAGACGTGGAAACGTTTCTTAAAGAATTCATTGATTCAAAATTTGAACCCTTCTTTTATGATGCCATATACAATTTAGCTCACAGCAGTTAGAATGTCATACATAAACCAGTAAAAATAAACTTATTACTGAATAATGATGCTACGAAAATATAAATAAAAATAAGATAATTAAAAAATATAATAAATACAAATAGAATAAATAACAGATTTAGTTGAAGTCATGGTAGGCCTAATATGATAGCCGACACAATTTAAATAACAGGTAACGTAAAGACAAAGAAAAACGGTGAAAACGCATTTAAAAGCAAATAATGAGGTATGAATTTATATAAATAGGAGATTAATTACATAAATACTAAAAAAAATTGTATTACTCTAATATATCAATATGGAAATGGCAATATTAGTCGTTTGTTTATAAGAATAAATTCAGCATTCATTGAGCAAGCAGCCAACGTTATCTTCAGTTAGAATTTAATCTTTTCGGAAGATTATTCTTAAGAGATATTTTTCTGTTAAGACTAATCTTCCATAAAGTTTTAAGGCTCCAGTAACTGTTATCACTTTTTTCTAGTATTGCTGAGGGCTTTCTTCCTTATATTTTTATCAGTATGGAACGCCAACATCTTGATTGTGTCATTATTCTAAATTCGAATTACATGTGGTATCCATTTTAGTCGTTGTTAGCTGAAATATCGTCAAATGATGTGGTCTCAGTTCTTTCTTTGTTATTTTGTAGAACGGTATTCTTCATTTGCTCGAAGTCATTTTAGTCATTGGTATGAGAAAACAGTTGAATAGAGCTGACCGTTTAGATACTTCTGAAAGAGTCTGGCGTCATCCGTATGAAAGTTTAGATCTAACGAGATTATTTAATAAAATGGCTTATATTTTTAGGCTAATGTTTTGGTTTTATAGTAGTCGTTATAGCGAAACTATCTCTAGCGCAGTCTATTCTATGTACATTTTTCTTAGACTCCATATTCCAGATTTAGTATTGTTACACACACAAGAATGCAAACACTGATACTATATAATGCTTTTTTGTCATGATGACGAAAGCCATTACATAAAGACCAGGGTCAACACAAGGATTATTCTGTTTGCCAACACCAAATTGTACTCCTGCCAAATATTAAATGCTACCTTCTCATTGTGGGAAGGCTGTAAATGTCTAAAGAGATTGCATATGCATAACATAACTCCTGTGTGCAAAGAGTGATAGACAACGGCACTTCAAGAATTCTTATCTGCTTTTGACTACGATAAAATCGACCAGCTAAGGATTTATTAAGCATCGTTTGGTTTTGTGTCAGTAATGAGTAAAGATTGAAGTTATTGGCAATGGTCTGTACACTTATCTCGTAAACCAACGAAAATAAATCGAAAAATAGATGTTCAACTCGTAGTATTGTAGATTTTATAAGTACAGGGATTGACGAAATATAAGAATATCGGGTAGTAATCCATTTGCACAAAAGAGGTACTATTAGTCTTTAAAATTTAGATTAAAATACCTGATATTGAAATCTTTGGAAGCATAATAAGAAAAAAGGTTTAGAGATTTTGAAGCTCACATGATGTATTGAAGTCATGTGAGACAGAAAAACAGCGATTAACCTGCCTTGAGTAAATTGAAAGCATAAGAAAGCCTGCCTGGGAGGAGGTGGAGAGCCATGATCGCCAATGTTTTTAACGGACATGGTTCCCAAAAAAAGAAAACGGCACAGATTCTACTCATATGTTTCTATCTTCCGCATTCTCACGAAGTAAAAAGCAACAGAGTTTCTTTTTTTATCGATGACGGTAGAAATTTTATTTTAATTTTATTTTTGTTCGTGTAAACCGGTTAAACGATTAACAAACTTTAGCCTGTTCTGGTACTCATATGATCGCTTTCTGTAGTATTTATATACGCGTTAAAAAATAATATACGCGTTAAAGAAATTCATATACGCGTTAAAAAATTAAGGATATTGAATACTTTAGAAATACTGCATAAAGATGAGATGCAATTTTTGCCTCACTTATCCAGATACCAGAATCCGAAACAGTATCTTCATCATTTCTTAAACAACTAAGTTGTCCACAAACGCTTTCATGTGTGTGTCGACGACATTCGAATTACCATTTGTTTTGATCTCATTTGGAGATTTCTTCGATTTTGACACCGTTAATATCACCTTTCAATTCAATTGAACACTCGTCATATTCAACATAAAAATCCTTTTTTCTTTAATTCTATCTTATACGCTATGAAATCGTTTCTTTGATCTCTACTTCGAAATCATATCTGACGATCAGTATTCTAGGTTAATATGTCTTTTATTCTTTGATTCGTTTAGTGTAGTGCTATCATACTATATCGAATTTATTTCACTATGAACCGAATTTTTCAATTTGTTATTTTCAATCGTTTTTGTAACATCTGACCAGGTTTTAAATCAGCAACTTCTTAATCTTATTTATTCCGCCATTTTGTTCTTCATGGAAAATTCAGTTCGTTGATTCGATTATCTTTTATAACATGCCTCCTTCCTTCTGCCCGTTACTCAATGTTCGTGCTTTTTTTCTGTATTTAATTCTCAGAGAAATAAATCCGCTATTTTCTGCTGCCATTTCTTCAAGTTGTAATTCGTTAGTTCAAGACTTTTTATCTGGTTAAGAATTCTTTAATTCTCAAATAGATTATGCAATAGAAGTTATTATATATCTGTGCTAAGAATTTTCATTTTGAAATTTGAAACAGAAATATTTTAGATGGTATATATTTTCATTGAAGCAAATGATAATTTTGTTTTTCATACTGGTTTCTAAGATTTAATTCAATTGCTTTTTAGAAGAAAACTTGTTACTGTTACGTAATTTTGTTAAAAACAAAGGCATGAATAATCAGATTAACCATTCAAAAACTGAAGAGAGATCAATCAGTTTAATATAATATAATTCTTCATATTTCTGTTCATATTTCTATAATTGTAATTCAGTGAATGCCACAGTTTGACCCGGGAACACAATAACGAGCAATGTTAGGTTGGAACGGTATTCCACTTGTAATTAAGCTAATGACTAGGATTTGAAAATTATTATTAAAGAATGGTCGAGTACAGTCCAAAATGTCAGCAAAATATTTATATCGATATGCCATCTAAAATGACAACATATATATATATATATATATATATATATATATATATATATATGAAATTATTTCATTAATAATAATGCACTGTTAAAAAGAAAACATGCGGCAAGAGCTTTCATAATTAGTAGTAAAGAAGAATGAACTGAAGCGATGTTGCCTCGCTATCGAGCTTGACAATATATATATATATATACAAATAAATGTACAATGTTCTTTATTATAATAGAGAGGATAATTACACATGAAAATTTCATATACTAGTTAATTAAATGTTATATGAGCTATTGTCTCTGTAATGAACTGAACCGACGCTGACTCACTATTGAGCGTGACAGGAAGGATATATATATATATATATATATATATATATATATATATATATGTAAAGATATATATATGTGTGTAAGTATGTGTGTGTATGTGTATACACGTATATATACACCCATAAATAAATATTAATTATATATGGAACAGTATAAAATGCTATATAACAGAGCAAAAATATCAATAAATATGCATATTATCCTACATTTTACGCACGACGCAGAGTTTCATGCATTTCATCAATCCTCAGCTGCTTATTATATTATACTTTCATATACATATAGCGTGACTCTTCAGAAATGAATTGTTCTTTCGGTGACTGGCGTGTGTATACACTGCTTATATACAACACGTTAAAATTTCCCTTCACTGATTCCATGCGCCTATGGCTTAGGGAGTAGCGATTCTAACTGACACCAAATCGGTCGAGTTTCAATCGCGGCCAGAAGCAAGTGTATGTGTCTAGCTACACTGATGAGTTGAAACAGGCTTGTATGTGGATGAGTAATATATATATATATATATATACTTAGAAGAAGATTGAGCACAATTTTCTTCTCAATATATTTGCCTTGAATAATATTTATTGAGCTTTCCATTTCTGGCTAACTGATAATTTATATTAATTAAATAAAATCCTTTGGATTATCCTCTCCGTCTTCAATGGTTACCCTTCTCTCCTATATATATATATGTGTGTGTGTGTGTGTGTACAAATAAACAAACAAGAGTCTTTATAATTGAGTGGATGGTATATGAACAAATAAGTAGCTGTACAAAATAAGGCGAAAGCAAAATCTGTCTCTGAAATTCAGACAGATTATTCCTACCAAATGAGAGAATGATGAAGAAAAAATACTTGCGAGATATTAGATTCCGTTGTCTCACAGTGCTACAGATTGTAATTAAATGAAAATAAAATAATAGAGAAGAACTATCAAAATATTTCTAGACAACTAAAATCATGTATGAAACAGAAGAAGGATTATTGTATCCATCATATCGGTGCGGTGGTAACATCCTCGAAGGGCTTTACGAAGAAAATGGAAGAAAGTAAATTCGAGGAAGAACAACAGCTTTACTAAAACAAGAAAGAATAAAGAAGAAGGTGCTGAAATGTTGAGAATATCTTCTTAACATATATCTTCTTAATGTATTACCATGCTGGATAGAATACATTTTGTACTCAAAGAATTCAAGTGTAGGATTAAGCCTAGATTCACTTGGGATAAAAACGTATGATTAACCCCCCATAACAAAGATGGATGAATAAACCTCCACCCCCATCTGGCGACATAGTAAAAGGTTACGACAATGTACAATTGCGTTGTAATGGATATCTGTTCGGAATGAGAAATCGGAGAGCCGAGTTCGAATTCAAGTTGAATTCCTTGCATTCACTTACGCGCAAATACCCTTGGGAAAATATTAATCCGACATTTCTCTCTCCAGCTATGAGTTAAATGACAGGACAGATTGGGTTCTATCGCCCTGGTTAGCAACCGGTCTACCACAGAAAGTAATGGCAACATACTTCGGGAAAATCTTCTGCTCAGTCAGTCATGTCTCTTTAGATACATGATTGCCCAAGCGTGTATCACATATGGCACTTAACTGACTGAATAACATCAGAGGGATTTGGTACTTTTCCAAATCCTTAAGGACCCAAGAGTGTGACACACTAGTAAAGGCTTTACGGCAGTCTACCCAAGTTTCGCTGAAATTTCTACTTTTTTACTGCAATTTTTAGGATCATTATATTTATTAGTAGTTCATCTTTGAATTTCTTTGACATCCCTTCTGTTCAGGAAAAGAATATTTTTATCGAGAAAAGAGTAAGTACAATTTGTCATGATAAACGTGATTAATTTATATGTAGAGACAGATATATTATTGGCCTATATTTTTTTTATCATCTGTTTCCCCAATTTTTGATAAGTGGTATATAATATCTTCAGGGATATATTCTGGAATTTCGTCGGGTCTGTTATATCGCGGGAACGATATAAATAATAAGGTAAATTCCAGGCAGAAAGATTTACTCAACACGTAAAGGGTAAACAACTAACAGAGTTTATTATACGGAAAAGTACAATTAACAGAGTCGCTCCTTAGGTCAGTAAGTAGTTTTGAGACAGGGGAGAAGGAAAGAGGCAAGCGTAGTAGCCACTTGATTTAGGTCAAGGGGATATTGATTACACTCTTCTCCTGAGATCTGCCTGCTGGGGTCTGTCTGTATCTGCTTTTTATATCTTCTTTTTGGATCATAGCAGCTCGTTTGGGATTTCACACTTGTATTTGATTCTGGGCTTCCCATTGGCTGATAAATAAAATTGGCGTAGGCTCGCGAAATGGAAATTTAATATTTGATTAATTTTTATTTTTCATCCGGAACAGCTGCGCAAACACGGATACGCAGCGACGAGTTTTGATCATTTGCTTTCTGGTTGTTAAAGTGCAAACATCCGGTCCCTCGCTTCTGCGCGGTCGGTATCACCACAAGTTCACTAACAATGGTAATTCAGGACGGAATGGGAGCGGAAGTCGAATCGTCTCGTACTTCCTTACTTCTTAATTTCTTCGGTCAGTCATCTGTCGGAGGTGATAGGATATTCCATTATAACAGGGTCAGTAATTATCATTGATAAACTTTGCGGAAGACGAATGATAGATGAAAGAGCCAAAAATTGGGTACCTAGTCATTTCCGGTGATTTTCATAATTGGGATTTTTGTTACAATTTGCCTTATATTATTCTTGGTTATATTTTTCCATTCACTTACCGGTCTGTACCTTAATTATTTCTTGTTCTCATTTGATCTTGACTGCATTTGTAATATATTCATTCGGGATGTTTCAAATATTATCCCAAAGTTTTTGTACTTCTTCAATAGAAGGTGGATTTTTTACTTCTATAACTTCTTTTCCAATTTCCCTGTAAAACTTCGTGAGATTTTTTTAAATATGTTATTTTATCTCGAGAGTCTAAAACGCTTTTCTTATCGTCTTGTTCTCTGTGCCTTTAATTGCTTAAATTGCTTGTTTAAGTATTTTCTTTATTAATGAAATTTCATTTACTGCTTTTAAATTCTATATTTCTGTTTGGTCTTTGTGCAATTCCGTGTGGAAGCATTTGAATTTCTTTCTCATATAGTATTGATTCCCTCCATTACTCGCTTTAATTTTGCCATCCAACTGGCCTCTTTTTGGCTATAGTTTAATATTTTATTTAGTAGCTGCTAAATCCGTCGCATATATAATAGTATTTTCTTCTGTGGTGTTTTTTCCATTAATCTATCCGTTAACAATGTTTGCACAGTCTATTCATTGGACTTTGTCGTGTGAATGTTTGGAAGACGGTCACTTTCTGACATTTGTGTGTGAAGTACTTTAAGGATTATTTCAATAATCTTTTATTTTGCATGACGTCCCTGTGGACATTGGTAAGCCTGTTTGTGTCGAAACAGGGTCTTACTTTAACATCTACAATATCTCTGCATATCTGATATGACTGATCTGTGATGTTCTTTTCTGGATTTTCGAGTCCACTGAAAAAAGATGTCGTGACTTGTTTATACTTATCGAGATTTCATTTCGTTTGCTTTCTTTTTATTAATTGATCTGGAATTAAGACACCAGGTCCAATGTTGGAGTTAATGTGATTTTGGTGATCAGGTCTCTTATTGTTTGAGGAAGAGTTTGTTCCATTGAGAGTTTTTTATAACCCCAGACTAGTTCCTATCCGAGGGATGCGACCCTTTCTGACCTGGGTGTCGAAGGATCCAGTATGAATTTTTGACTGTAAGCATTGATATTTGCTCGTGTGTGTATGTGTGTGTGTGTGTGTGTGTGTGTGTGTGTGTGTGTGTTATCTTTAACGGCCAAAGGGTAATTTTGATCAAGGTGCCACCTCTAGGACAACTGTCGACTAAAAAAGCTCGTTCTGAAACATGGTTTTTCCCCACCGAATTTCTAAGAGACGGTGAGTTTTATTTATGCATATATTATTATCATACAAAGTGTTACTTGATTAGTTGTATATAAAGTCAAAGATTAGGATAAAGTTTAAAAAATAAATGAATTAGATAACACTTATAAGAAATTATTATTATTATTACCTCAGACTTAAGGAACAGATAGTGTTTGTCTGTCTGTCCATGGTCAAGATACTACAAGAAGTGCTAGATGAATTCGGATAAAACTTTCAGTCATGATTGGCCTTATGACTGGCACAAACTGATTAGATTCTGGGTTCAATCCGGTACGGAATAAAGTTTTTGGGTTCTTTTTCCGGGGTTTTATTAATATTTTCTCACCCATTTCACATGCTAAATACTGAATTACCTCCCCTAGATTGCTTTACGTAATTACATTTTCTGAACACACTATTTTTTCCAGAAAAATATTATTATTTTTATTATAAATTTAATATTTATTAGCCAAAAGGCAAAGAAAAAATCAATAAATAAAATGCACAAAAAGATGAATCAAAATACAACTTTGGAATATCAAAAGCTAAAATGAAAATAAACTTTTCCAAAATGTTTAATTTCACTTTAGAAATTTTACTTTTTTTTTTTTTTGGATTTTCACTTTTGAGAGCGGTCAAGTTCATTGCAATTATTTTCATTTTAATAAACATCTCTTGCTAATCGCTGAGATGATGTCAGTATAGCATTGGCGGAGGTTTGTGGTCTTTGACTGCTCTTTTTATTATCTTTATTATTTGATTTCTGTTTGTTATAATTCCTTAATGCCAGGGTTAAGTTGAAGTAGTCAATATACGCATTTTATTTACACGAATTATGATGCTAAGTGCTACTTAACACGTACAAGTTTATATTTACATTTACATTATATTTATTTATATAATATTTATATATATAAATTATATATACATTATATTCGATAATACTATCCTGAGTAAGGGAACATTTCAACAGAGTGCAACTTTTTGAATCGCTTGCAAACAGGTGTTTCCACGGATTTGGGTACTCTTCGTGTATATATCATTCTTGAATTCACACAGTGCTCCAATTACTATACATCTGACGGTAGTTTATTTTTAAGGTGCAGCACTTTGCAATTTCAAGATCTTCATATTTGTTTATATTGTTTATTTGTCATATTGCTTAGCAGAAATATTTGTTATCTAATTCTTATTCTTCTTTATATGCCGTGTCTATTTGAGACGTAGACGATTATGCATCTTCACTTATCCCCATTCTTTTTCTCCCTTAATACTTTCCTTCTTGGTATATCTCCAAAATCCCGCTTCGATATCCTCTTCCTCACCCCTATCAAGTACGCCTCGTGTTGATTTCCCTTCCTTCTATTCGTCCCTTGAGTATTAGATTATCCAAGCCTTCCTTCCTCATTACGTGTCCCAGAAACTCCAGTTGTCTCTTCCTGGTGTTAAGTATGTTTACTTTTCGTTTGCATCCTCTCCAAACCCTTGGCGTTGCCCACCTGTTCGGTCCATGATGTCGTCAGCACACTTTTGTAGAACCACATTTCGGTTGCTTCAAGTCTTTTCTTCATCTTTAAGAAAATTGTCCAGCATTCGCTGGCATATAAGAACACAGATATCACATAAACGTCTTGTAATCTAGTGTTGTCATATCTATGGAGCCTTTAATCGCTATGTCAGTAGAAATGGTAATGTCTCAAGCAATAGTGACTTTGTTGCCTTCTATAACTGATCCAGATTGACGTTCATAATATTTTTCAGTATATGGGCACTATAATATTGATATATCTTCTAGTGAACATACTATTTAATCTTATGTAGACTCTTGTATTCATTCATGAATGAACAAGCAGACACTAATTGGTCAATAGTCTTAGCATGTTGTTTATATAACCTATATATATATATATATATATATATATATATATATATATATTAGATATGAACTATTTTTATTATGTTTGCTTGGTAATTCCTGGTGAATAGGCTTTGGTCCTGTGCAGCCATTAAAAATTTCTGCTTCTCTGTGTATCATTATTATTATTATTATTACTTAACGAATTTTGCTTTGTACAACGATAGACATTATTGTTAGGATCAACTAATTTTGAAATCGACCAGTGATGTTTGGCGTTTTGTTTACTTGATATCAAATTATTATGAATGGTGAAAGGATAGGAACCATTAATTCAGACGATTTCATCATCAAAACAAAGAAAGACATAAAATAATGTCAGTCGTAAAAGAGAACCGGAGCCATCAATACTGTTTTAATTCGAAGTTCCCTTTGACGGCCAGTAATAATTTGTAGGCCTTTACATGCAGAAAGGGAAAGAGAAAACAACGTATTTATAGATTTATAAAGTTCCTCCTTTATAGTCTTTTGTATTGTTTAGACATTTTTGGTTATCTCACGAGGTACAGTCAATAGGGGACGGATTTTGTTGAAAGAGAAAAACCTAAATGCAAGAAAAAATCCATTTTCTATGGGTTTTATTGGCAATGTTTGGACGTGTCAGTAAACGAGAGCGTTAATTAATGAGAGAATAAATAAATAAACCGAAATATATGGATTTTCAGAACTGTCTGCGGAAAGAATTAGAAAAAGTAATTCTTCCTCATCCGAAGGATATTTTTTTCTGTCCTCGATTTCCAAAGATCGAATGAAATGAGCAATCGATGTTCAGAAGTAGATTAAAAAAGAAAGACAAATTTCACGACAAACATGTTCTAGCCAATAATCTCCTTTCTTTTTAAAGCTCTTACAAATTCCACCGAAAATTGCGATTAACAAGAGTCAGTCTATATCAATAAAATAGAAATCCACATATAAAACAATGATCACCCGTATTTCGGGTTAACATTATCGGCTGACATGAAGCGGAAAGACTACATTGCTAGGTCTGCTGCAAAGAAACTTGATCACAGTATTCTCCTGAATTTAACTTATATATTTATCAGTTTAACATTCGTCCTTGCTTTGGGTGTTGCTGCCACGTCTGGTCCGGTGCTCTTGCTATATATAAAATTTTTTTGATAAAATCCAGAGAAGAATTTGCAATGTTATTGGCCTTGACCTAGCATCTCAGCTTCAGTTTCAGTGAATTTTCTATAAATATTTCATAGTAATTGTTCTGATGAATTTTCTTCTAGTGTCTATGAATTTAAGCGCAGAATCGGTATCCACAAAAGACATTTTTAAAAAATGATTTGCATAAAATATCTACAGAAGATATCTAATATTTACCGTCTTCCTCTTTAACGTGACCAAATCCTTTCAAGACGAAGGGGATCATGTTCCTCCACAACTTCTTGTTTCCTGCTACGCCAATTTGCGATTAACTTGTGATACTGTGCGTTGTCTTAGTGAAAGATCACTTTTTTCTTCATTTGTGGACGTTTTCTTTGGCGTACCAATTATGCTATATAATTTTCGCTATTGATGGTTCTTCCTTTCTGAAGTTAACTGATTAACAGAAGACACTGCGCATCCCAAAATATGGAGACCAAAATCTTGCCTGCTTATGTTTGAGTCTTTGGTCGTTTTAGACGCCTTTCACCTGCTACTGTCCACTCAGCTGACTGCGGATTTGACTCCGGAGCGAAGTGATAGATCTATGTTTCATCCATTGTCACATGTTTACGCAAAAGCCTCTTCTTGTTGTGTTGAAACAGTCGCAAACAACGCCTTTGGACGCATTGTAGTTTTTTGATCGATTGTGAGCAAACGCGGCACCCACTTTGATCACAGCTTTCTCATTGACAAATGTACAAGTAACATGGCGAATAGAGTGTCTTCTAATATGTTCAACTCTTCAGCTATCTCACGCAACTTCAATTTACGATCGGCTAAATCGAGTTTGTTGATATTTTTAATACTTCGATTGGGCCCAAATTTCATCGCATGCCATTTAAAAGTTAGTACTTCATAAAAATCATATGGCTTTTTTATTAGTGACGCTATTTATATATCAGGCCCGGGACTTATTGACTGATTTGTTATAATTGAAAGATATAAGAAATGCACACACACACACACACACAAATATATATATATATATATATATATATATATATATATATATATATATATCGTAACACCTACTGAGCCAGACGATCCTACCTAGGTTTCTCCTAAACGGATCCTCAGAGAAAGCTGGCCAGCTTTCCCTGACGATCTGTTTAGGAGAAACCTAGGTAGGCTTGTGCTATATAGCTCATTAGGTGCTATTAAGTTCGCTCTACCTTTGTATTGAGCGCTTTCTGTTAGATGGTTACTCGTGTCGGGTGTTTTCTTTAGGCTTCGTGGTGATTTCTATCCGAACACTTTTGACAGACTTTCATGTCCTAAACTCTTTCTTTTTTTAAAACCATTTTTTCTTTTAATAAAACCTACATTCTTTGTCTGCAGATCGCATTAAAACATTGAAATTGACAGTTGCCATGCAGTGTTGATCCCTATGTATCTCGAATTTTGAACACTGTTTTCCAAATAAATATATAATAAATGTTAATTGTATATATATTTTTTAAATCCCTTGATTCTAAACAAAGTAATAAAGCCAACGAAATGCAAGGGGTTACTGAGTCTAAAAGAAAAATATTTTTAAGATTCAACAAACGAACAGAAGTTAAAAAGACAAATGATAACGGATGATATTGCATTTAAATTCATGAAGATCAAAATTGCATGTAAAGCCGCAATAGAATTTCATAAAAGAGAAGTGCCAAAAAGAAAAATATTTCCATGGAAATATTTATAAAAAAAGACCCAGGGAAGCTACATTACGAACGATCATAAAATGAAGGAAAACGAGATGTTTCTTCATTAGTGGTCACAGTCTGAACAATATAAGATACGCTGATGACACAGTGCTGATAGTAGACACTAAAATGAAACTACAAGATCTCATGCAGAATGTAGCTAAAGAAAGCGGATAGAAAGGACTAAACCTAAACTTCAAAAAACTACAGGTCAGGGATACTGAAATCAACCTGGTCCAGAAATTTAAAAACCTGCAAAGTGTTCTAACAGAGGACGGAAAATGCGAAATAAGGATGCATTCCAAAAATAAGGTCATGATCGCCTACTTCTTGTAGGGACACGGCACATAGAAGAAGAAACGGTTTTATATATATATATATATATATATATATATATATATATATATATATATCGCCGACTGACGACAATTCGGTCGGGTTTCAATCCTGGGTTAAAAGCAATCAGATGTCTCACCGTACTAATGAGCTGTGATACAGCGAAACAGATCTGTCTGCGGATGACTATATATATATATATATATATAAATTCCAAACGAAAATAGAATGTAGGTAAAATCACAAAACAAATGCTATTAATATTTGTCTTAATGATATTAAAAAAGAAGCAGGTACAGGTCTCGATGTAAATAGTATTATTTATTTATAGAGCCAAATATGAAAAAGAGAAGAAATAAGAAAGAACAAAGGGAGGGGTGTTAACTCCCCTTCCCATTGTTCTTTATTATTTTTTTCTTTTTCTTTTTTTCATGTAAACTTCCGGTGTATGATTTTTTTTTTGAGTGACCTTACTTTCTGGTATATGAATGTTGTCCAAATAAAGAATTTGTTACTTAAGAAGCGAGGTTTCCTTGCTGAAATAGCCATGTGACATATGTAATTTTCGAAGTTTTATTCGAAAAAAAAAAATATATATATATATATACACAGTTGTGGACCGAATTATTCGCCCAACATTCTATGATTACAAATAAAGTTTTAATACATCAAATTCTCATGGAAACTTCATGTGCATTTTTTCACAAATACTGAAAGAACGAATTTGAAATAATCTATAGTAATGTCCACAACATTTTTTTTTATTTTTATGTCAAATAATAATACAATAAAAATACAAAAAACATAACATCGGATAAATAATTATCCCTTTTTCCTCAATAATTAATT